>KK499908.1:0-33188 GCA_000688715.1 Glossina pallidipes | reverse complement strand
GTTAATTTGTTGGCAAGTTTTTCTTTTTTTTTCCCTTCTTGTTTTTTTTTTTTTTTTTTTCTTTATTTCATTTTATTGTGGAAACAGAAAAATTTCTTTCTTCGTAAGATATATTTATGTATCTGAATATGCATAGGGGACGCTACGTGAATGTCTATAGTTAAAATGGGTCAGAAAATGAGCCGTAAAAGAAAATTATAGCCGCATAAACATACATGTTGAATACTCATCGTATCGTATGCAGTTAGTTACATGCACGAGCAACTATTGTTTTGTCTTCTTTTTCGATATTCATGGATATTCCACGTGATGTTCGTACTTTATTATATATGAAAAAAAAAAAAAAAAAAATATTCACTTAAAACAACAAAAAGTTTTTAAAAATTTTAAATTACATATCACTCGTTTTGTTTAACTATGAAATGAAAAGAATATCGAAAGCGGAAACTACCGCCGCTGATTCCGCTGATAAATTTTAATATTTGATTCTGTCCGCTTCCGTTAATGATATTTAGTTTCTTCATCATTCTCACACACATGGGCACACACAACGATATTTTACATGCATATCTAGCAACAGGGTTTTCGGTAGTCATTGTTTCAAAAACAAAAAAAAGAAAGAATTTCGTTCCGCAGTTTCATATAAATGCGATACGAATTCTCACCTAAGCCAACACGTAATTGCAATAGATGCAGTTATACGTAAATCAAATGCGCCCATGTACCATATTATATAAGTTTGTATATATGAATGAAATTTTAACCTGAAGTTTGTTCAAAAATAAGGGTTGCTTTCACATAAACATATGTCATCTACGAATTTTTGTTATTCTTATTTCTTTTTTCACACATTGTTACTATACCCTGCGCACAGTTTTTTCTGTTAGCTACTGTGGTCTCTTGCAAATTTGAATTTAATTCGAAAAATTAAAATTGTTCTCACGTTTTTAGAAAATGTTAAGACAGTGTGTACCAGTTTATAAAACTTTTCTCTCTTATTATTTAACTTTTGCCAAAGACAGGTAGTGTCGCTTTAAATGACACTTTTATGTATTCCTTTTTAAGGCCGAGCGAACAGCGATAATCGTCAGCAAATGAAAGGGTACTTTCGTTGCTTTATGGGAGGTATAGGGATATATATATATATATATATATATATATATATAAAGGCGTCCCTAGTTCAGCACGGTTTTTGCAAAGCGCAGTTTCGATACAACGCGGTACAAATTTGCGGCAATTATAAGACGGTCTCGATGGCTTTTATGGCTTTTTTATTCCGATCACCGAAGGAATGGGAGGTAGACTCGTTTTGTCAAGTCGTTTGTATTGCCCAGAAGGAAGCTTTGCAGACTCTACAGAGTAGGTATGTTTTTGATCAGCAACAAAGTGTGACTCCATTTAAGCGTGTCCGTCCGTCCATCAGCGCAATGGCTATTGTAAGCATTCTCCTGTGGCGCAAAAACGAAGCTATCGACTTCAAATTTGACAGAAACATTGGACGTTCCTGTGCGCAGGTTGGTATTCAAAATGGGACAAAACGGTCAAAGAACACGACTATAATACCAAGTAAACTGGTAACAACTCTCCTTCTCAACGAGAATAAAAAATTGTTTTTTTACGCATTACTGATAAACTATAGCAAATAAATCATGCAGAAATTTCAACGTATATTCTATGGACAATGATATACTACCCGTTTAAAACTGGGAAAAATTGACCACGCCTATCCAAAATTACACTGCATAAAAATTGAATTTTTTTTCGAGAGACCCGTCGATTCGTTTGTCCATCTGCCCGTCTGCCTATCTATGTAGTATCTGTGGTAAACGTTCGCCCGTCGCCAAAAATGATTTCATCTATAAATTGGCAAAAGAGTTTGAAAATGACTCAAACAGATCAAAGAGTCCGCCTAGAATTCCCAAACTGAGAAAACCTTTACTTTCCGTGTCTGTCGTCCATTGCTCGTAAACTGCATTTTCACAAAAGTATTCTACAAAAATAGAGAAAATCAATCACGCCCATCCAATATTATGATATATGCATGAATGTATGTGCATATGTCCTCTTTTTCAATTTTTTATAGCATGACGATAATGGGTATAAAAAAATTGTCACAACCGAATATAATTTTCTTACTTATTTTTTGTTTACTTTTTGATTTACTTAGCTCAGGAAACTATCGACCGATATAGTTTTAATATAAGAAATAAGTAACACATTAATAGGCCGCACACAAGACTTTTTAAGTACAATGTAAAGCAGAAACTAATCATTTATTCTTACTTTAATCATAATTCATGTTAAATCATGTTTAACGTACACTAAACGATTTTACAAAACTTTCATACAAAAAAAAAAGTTGCTTCAAAAAGTTTTTACATACAACAGATTAAACATTAATGAAACTGTCTATAAGCTTTTTGAAGTAAGCCTAACCACACACACATACATACATACATACATACATACATACATATATACACACACACATGAATAGACAAGTTGTCGCTCGCCTGCCTAGCATTTAAAAGTTTATGTTCACTTTTCTCGTTTGTAATCGTATGAATTATAAGCGACAAGAAAAATGCATAAATTTTAGTTAAAGTTGGAAAACATTTCGTTAGAACGGAAAGAAACATGGTTTCGATATTCCCGTCATACTAAAAAGAATAATCTAAAAATATTGCATATAATGTAAAAACCTAACGAAATATTTTTGATAATCTAATTTCATTATTATCCTGATTCTTGTGATAGATTATCTGGATATACTTTTTTTTCAAGCCTATTTCTTATAATTGCTATCTCCTATGACCTGGAAGAAGAATGGAATTTTTGCCTCGCTTGGAAGGTTTATGTTTAAAGAACATAATGCTGAGGTACGCCCCAGCGGCTATTCCAAGCGTCCTTCCTTTCGTCACCTGAATAAAAATTTTAATATCTCTTGAGGCCATAATACAATTTCCTTTTCTTAATTAACTTATGTCACTTACTAAAATACATAGTTCGCCTAATAAAAGCAGGGATGTAAGTGCCTATACTTAACTTAAATGACCTATCGCTTGTGGTCTTCGGAAGGAACATGCGGTCTTTTTCCAAAAAATCCCCAAATTCGATACCTATAGCTTGCGATTCCATCGGATGGTGACGGATTTTAGTTTGACGATGGTGTCTTAACTAGTCGCCGGAAGTCCAGAAGGAAGAGGTTGTGCAATCTTCTTCTCCACTATGCCTCTGCTCAAAATCGAACTGGCGTTGCCGATCGGTTAGTTGATCACATTTGAGGTATGTCAGTTAATTAATTTCGAAGGCTATATTTCCGCCCCATTCCCTTCTTACTTATCGCAGCATCCCTATAATAATCACAACAGAATAACAAATTGCTTGCTATAAAAGAAAATGAGTGGAAAGTGAAATGTACTTATCCTACTTTAAATACATGTGAATAACTTATAAGTATGTGTAGGACCAAAACAAATTCTGCGACTTTGGTCCTTACAAAGCGATTTCTTTTTATTCTCATCACCGAAATGTGAGGGTATTTCTTGAGGTCATTTTGTCAAAACGCTTGCAATGCTCAGGAGGAAGTATCAGAGACCGTTATGCAATGGATGACGGTGCTGGGTCTAAAAGATGCGGTCGCGGCTGAATATATATTTTTCTTGCTTGTTGACTTTAAGAATTGGCGATGGTGCTATATAATAAAGGTTATAATGGTCATTAAAAGATCGCGACATAAGCGACTCGTTGAAGTAATTCGTTGATACTTTTCATAGGTGATACTTGCTTGTAGCAGATTTCACTTCATTTCCATTTAAACTAAAGAAATAAAAAAAAACCGCAAAGAGAATTTTAAATGATTGTAAATATATGTTACGTTGTGAACAAAAAATTGTCAGATGGGGACATTAATTAATATTAAAGAAGAACAACAACTATAAGTAGCAAGTAGAAAATTATATTCGGTCATGGCCGAATTTTTTATACCCATCACCGTTGTCCTAAAAAAAAATAAAAGAACTAAATAATGCAGAGAGAAATAAAAATTTTTGCCGCATAGACGTATGAGCGTTGAATGCGTGTCCTTGGAAAAGTTTAAGTCATTTCCAAATTCTTTTGCAAATTTGTAGGCGATATCTTCATTTCCGCTAACCGAAAAAGGTTTACCACTGACACAACATAATTTGTGCAGAAGGACAGATGGACAGGAGGACAGACAGACATGCTTAGGTGTATTCCGAGCTTGAAGCTGCCTATAAATTTATATACCATATGGGATTTTTGAGGCTTTTGAGGCACGTTGTAACGGTATTGAAAAATAATTAAATTTTAATGCAATATAACATTGGGTAGGCGTGGTAAATTTTTCCAAATTTTACACAGGTACTACAGCATCACCCATAAAATATACATTCAAATTTTCGTGGGTTTATTTGCTTTAGCTTATGAGTGATGAGTAAAAATCCAGTTTTTTATTCCTTTTGAAAAGTAGAGGGGTTATCACTTTACGTGATGCTGGGGCGAGCCCTTTGACCGATTGGGCCTATTTTTGACACCAATCTTCGTGCAAGAACTTCCAATGTTTCTGCCAAATTTGAAGCCGACAGCTTCATTTTTACGGCCAACATAACGTTTACAACAGACGTTATACAGACGGACAGATACACAACCGCACACACGGACTTGCTTAAATCGATTTAGAAATTGATGCTCATCAAGAATCAAGAATCATCAAGAAGAATGTATATACTTTACAAGATCCTCGCAGCTTTCTTCTGGGTGTTTTAAGCATTTGGTCAAAAAGTGAATTTATTCCTCATCTTTCGAGTGCCATGGGTATAAGACTGCAGTTTCATATTAAAATCCCTGACAGCTTGTCTTTGTTGCTATCGCTGCTGTTTACTAGTCTTGTTATCTATACTTTCTACAGATTATAGGTTAGGTTTACTTAGATAAGGTAAACATGTTTGCGCGCATAATTAGTTAATTACTTGTGAATGTTATGAAATTATGGCATATTTATGCTTCATATGTATATATAGATTTGCACGTGTGTGTGTGTGTGTGTGCGTATGTATATATAAGCGATATAATAATATATATGTACATATTTATGTATATATGTAAATAATGTTATCATTTAAGTGTTTTCTTATTTGCTATTGAACTGTGCTCCACCTTAAGCATTTATAATCAGTTGAGTAACTAAGTAATATAATTAATTTGCTTTGATTTAATAAATAATAACAATAACAATAAAATGATTAAAAAAATGTTCTTTTTTTTAAATAATACCGCGCAATATAATTTTTCACTTTATCTTACCGGACAATACTTGCTCGAGTTCACCGCAATATTGTTCAAGTATGAACTGTTGTTGTTGGGCGTTTTCGTTTTCGTTGTAGGAATATCGAACATCGAGCTTATTTCTTTATGGCATCGTAAATATAAAAATATACAACGAGCAACTAAATCGGCCACGGCTGGAGTCTTGCACATAGGATCTGAAACTCCAATGAAAGAATACTTTTTGTGTTGGGTCGATTAATCGCAACGACTTCCTGGATGACGGAAGAGAGAATAATTATGTGATCGAAGACTAATAGCTGTACAGTTGGCTTTCTGTTACATCGGAGATTTTTACGGATTAATGCCAAGGCGTCCTATGGGTCCAGGCAAAAAGTAAAAGCAAAGAAATATCGTCAAATCTTTCCAAAAATCCAAAACTGTCATCGAAATGTAAGAGAAGTTTTGGAAGAATTCAAGAATCAATTTTGAAGGAGACTATGTCTAAAGTAAATTTTTGATGAAAAAGAATCGAAAAAAAAAGTTCTTCTTTTACTTAATCCAACGAATAATTAACCCACGTATTAGTTTTCAATTAATTTTACAATACTTTTATATTGAAAATTTATTAAATATAAATTTAAAATTTATGATGTTTTTATAAAAAAAAAAAAAAAAAAAACGAAACCAATATGCATAACGAATGTTATGTATTGCGATGCAAAAAGTCGTAAATCTGGCCATATTTCGTTTGCGTACCCTTCAAAACCTACGCTTTTCGTCTTTGCGAAAAGCAGAAGATAATAAATAACTTGTCGAAGAATTTGTTCGAGAAATATTAATGGTGCCATCTTATTACCAATTTGGCCAAAAACAGATCCTTTTTTGGGTTTTAAAAGTCGAAGACGATGTTACAATCCTTACAACGTTATATTCGTCATTTTAATACAACCAATTACTTTAAGTGTGTTTTTGGAAGAGGTATAAATAAGTGTGTAAACTTATAAATCAGGTATAAATAACAAATGGGCATTGTTGCCTGATTGTTGGCGCTGATTAAATTTAATATATTTAACGTAGGGGAAGTCGCAATTGCAAGCAAGTAAAAAGATTATAGTGTGCCACGGCCCACTATTAGATACCCTACACCACATTATATTTATTCATATTGACGACCTTTAAAAAAGGGACCTTATAGGGGAAATGGTTGAAAAAGTGATCCGATCCGTACTATTTGCCATAGCGTTCGTCCTTGGATCAAAACACATCAGGGTACCAAATTTGATCAAAATATCTTAGAAATTTGCGGCCCGTTGGTTGAATACAGTAAGTAAGTAAAAAGGGCAGAAGGACGGAAAAACTTTAACCACAAAAGTTAGGTACATACCGCACAATGCACTACCGCGACTCGTCGATTTTTAACCGTACTAGAACTACCGATCAGCAGGAGTCTTTCCTTCCATACCAGATGTCTGTATTTTCAAATCGAACATTACTCCCTTTCTTCATCGCTCTCTAGACATTGCTGATTACTTTCGTGCCCGCACGTAAAGGGGACGACGCCTGAGTGGCTGGTTATAGGAAAAAAACAATCACTTTCTGAATCGGTCGGTGTAATAAAAGGTGGATCTATTTGAAGTCCTTTTAGTTGTTGCATACATGCCTCTTATCATGAGCGGCGTAGGGTGTAAAAGTGAAAGTGGTGTATTAGTTTATCAATAATTAAGATATTTTATGCGTATAATTCAACGCAATAATTACTAAAAAATATTGAAATAGAAAATTGAATTATTTTCCAATAGATTTTTTTAATTTCAAATACGAATGAATTTTACTTTATTTGGCTAATGAAATGGAATAAATTTCTTACTTTATTCAGCAAAGATAATTTATTTAGAGAGTCTCTCAGGAGACGAAAACTGCCTTTACTATCATCATCGTCAAATAAACATGAAAAGATATAAGAAAATAATATAAATCATTGAGACAATTATGTGGGTGAGACTGGCAACATTTGCCGTTTAGGCATTAGGTGTGACGGCAATGTGGTGGTTGTTTCCTGCCAGTGCAATATAAGTGTCTTTTATTTCAAAATTTTAATGTTTCCTTTACTACATAATTCAAACCCATTGCAATGTTTATATATATATATACATTTATATGTATATATATATATATGTATGTATATATGTATATATATATATATGTATGTATATATGTATATATATATATATGTATGTATATATGTATATATATATATATATATAGGTATATATGTATATATATATATATATATAGGTATATATATATATATATATATATGTATATATATATATAAATATAGGTAAATATAAATATATATAGATGTATATGTGTCTATGTGTTGTATATGAATGTAATATGTTCACTTTAATGGGGACACCCGTTTATTTGAAATGAGGTTTAGTTAGCCTAGTTCTCTTGTACGATATAATAAATCATAGCTTTTTCAGGTGGTTGTAAAGATATACTTAAATATTTTATAACAAGCGAAATTTTTAGATAATTAGCAGTCGGGTTACGTTCGCTTGCATTACCTCAAAGGAAATGCTAGATAATATAAGAAAAAAAAAAAAAAGTAAAAATTTAAAAATTAATTAGTTTTTAAATTGAGGTCATGCTTAAAAAAAGTGACGAGAACTCTCTTCGTTGTCATTAAAATGACACCAAAAACGAGAATGAATATATAAGCACCTTGAAGTGTTTACTTAATTCTCATCGTTTTGTTTCAAAATATTTCTCCACTTATCTTGGCTACCTTTACATAATTAAATAAATAAATATTTGTGTAAAGGAAATGGATTTTTAAATGAAAGGAAGACTTCCCGCATCAAATTTGATTTTCCATCGACTCGACTCGATCATCAATTTTATGACATGCAATGCCGATGGCGCACAATTCTTTCAGCTTCGCTTCCAAAAGTAGTGTATGCGGCTACTGTAGTCATAATCATACCGCTAACTATTCATAGCTGTCATCTGTCATTTATTGAAAAGAACGAGCGAATGGCGTAACAAACACTCAATTTGCCTTTATACGATTCTCTTAAATTATTGACTTAAACAAGTGAAATCTTTTTTCACTTATCTTATCATTTCAACGTTAAGCCAAAAAAAATTGAAAATCCTTGTATTATTACAAAAAATATTTGAATAATTTGTGGATTTTGCTGAAGGATATAATTGATGTCCTAAGTATAGGCGGTAGATTTTGAAAAAACATTACAAGGTAGAAGAAATGACCTTGAAATAACCTCGAAAAATGTAAATATCACTTTATCAAAATTACTTGAATTAAAACGAAATTATAAGAATTCGTTTCGAATATGCAGAATGACTGCCTCATGAAAAGTTGCGTTTGAAAAAAGCCACACACAAAAGGCAAGATTGTAAGTTTTCGCATTTCGTAGCAAAAATCCATAGACAATAGCATACAAAATAACATAAATGGACGAAAATTTGAATCGGATTCCATACAAATGCTCTTACAAAAGATAAGTTTTTATACGACAGCGGGACTTAAATTTTGCAAAATTCGTGACGCAAATTGGTACAAAGTCTTTAATTTGCAATGTAAATGTACTTCGATGCACATTTTAACTACATAATGGAAATTTATGTTTCGTCCACACCCCAAAAGAGGTCTAATTGTGATTATTTTACGACATAGATTTCTTTTACAACCAGGGAATGTCATCTATACTTGCGGGCCCGATGATTATCAGGAAGGGTTGTGGGAAGAAAGGAATGGGGTAAGGGAGTAGTGTTTGTGAATTGGTTGGATTTGAAAATGGAGACATAAGGAACGGTCATGGAAGACCGCTGCTGGTTCCATAGGCAAGCAGTGAAACGTTGAAAAACGTCGAATCACATTAGTGTGCACATAAGTGCCTAAGCCTTTCGCTGTGTACGATCGAGGGCCCCCAAGCAAAGATTGCGGGCTCCCATCCCCGCGTGCAAATTATACTATGATTTTGGCGGGATATAAGCGACGTAAATGGTACGGATATTAGTTACAGTGAAGTATTTTTTGTACGGCTTTAAAGGGCCTAAGGTGTTGACGGCGTCTATCGATACTTCGAGCACAGATTCTGCGCAACGAGCATCGTTTTATATTCTTATTTGCAGAACATCAAAGGTGGCTAATACTTCTACATTGACATCACCAAACAATAGAGCTTTTTCAGCATTTTTCCTATGCGTCAGGAGACAACTTCGAATTTTGATGGCATTAAAATATTTACCTATTTACCTGACCTCATTCAGATATTTTGATGAGGTCCTAGCAAACGAGTAGCTAAGGTCGTTAATAAACACCAGGGAAAGACAAGTACACGCAATAGAGACGCATGGTATTCCAGCATTTGAATATAATTCATTTGAAGAATACACCTCGCTTACAACTCTTATTGAACGGTTGTCTAAGAAGCTCGATAAAAATATAGCGAAAATACTGTCGACACCAAATGCAGACAACTTGCAGACAAGGACATTATTCTGTAGTCTGCCGAATGCCTTGAAGATGTCTAGAGCGACAACCTTATGTGCGCCAAAATTGTCGAATAGCTCGTTTCTTCTTTTCGGTAAGTTAGGGCATTAGGTCACCAGTCGACCAATTTCTACGAAGGTCGTATTGTAAATTCTTAACTTGTAATACTGTATACGACTTGTAGTGCAAAGGTATATACGGATGTATGCAACGCCCAAAAGGACCTGACATAGACCGAGTTCTTATTGCGTCTAACTAAGCTTGTTTGTCCAACCGTCCCTTTTGTTTTTTCAACCTACAAGCTGCAAGTTTTCAGAGATTTCGATGAAATTTGATATAACGACTTGTTTTAGCCCGAGGATGAACACTATTGAAAATAGTTCGAATCGGGCGACATTTTTGACCGTCTCCCATATAAAGCCATAGCTTGGAAGGTCGTTGGGTGTAGATAATTGAAGGGGGATGGAGGGTATTTAAAGGTGGATCCTGCCCCACTATAGTCTTTTGATTAGTGAAATCGTGAAAAATTCTCCTCTTTGGGGAATATGACGAATGGCAATAGATAATCTGCACTTTGTTTAGTTTTAAAAGTTAGTTTTCCATGGTAAAAGTAAAAATTTAATTTTTCGTTCTTTTAACACAAACATACTGTCACTAAATAAATAAATCAATAAAGATGCGGAGGAAGGATAATAATCGATGTAGAAATTTACGCTGATTCCGTATAGATCTAATTTATCTTTGAAGTTGCCAATGTTATGACAACTTTTGCTTTCCCCTTCTCTCTGCTAATGGATATAAGGATGAAATGCATGCTAGCATAAGTAAGGGTCTCTTCTACACTCAAATTGCATTAAAGCATGTGTGCATTACTTAGTTGGCCTTAAGCCGATCATAAATTAAATTGTTCACACGGTACGATAGATATCGCAAACATCACAATATATGCATATATATGTGTATGCATAAGTGAAACTATTAACTACTAACTTCGAAATTCTCAGATGAATAGTTTATGAAATCAAGGCTGAATCTGAATACTTGCGTATATATGCATAGATTCTCACATGCTTATATGCAATACAATAAATATGTGCTCGTATATTTGTTGATGTATCATTGGTACCCTTTGCATGCATGAAAGGGTTTGTTTGCGTGATTAAATGTAGAAGGTCAGGTCAGAAATGAAAAAATCGGAACTCATCTAAAACAAAAAATGAAATAACGACATTTGCCTTAATGTGAAACTTGAATACCCACCTTGCAAAACGATTACGTAAAATTTGCACGGGTAACAGATCGAATGCGGTTGTTAGTTTTTGTTTTGTTTTATATATGACCCTACATGAGATTATGTTCTACGACCCACGAGGTAATGATAAAAACATTTCGATATTTTTACGTACATTTGGGAGTTTTTTGTGATTCTTTCCCCGTTTTAAAGAGAATCATGAACGACATTCGTTTCATTTCCCCAAACCATTCACTGACGCATGTATCTGCATGTATGTAGAATTTTTACAATTGATACACAGACAATTGTATAGCTGCTCATGATCAGTCGTGACACACTAGCCTTCATCGTATACATTATATAGACAAACTGAAAAACTATATGTGTGCGTCTATTTGTTACCAATAGTAACTCAAAATTTATATACCGTCATTTTCCGGTTATGGGTGCACGAGAAAAAAAACGAAAGCAAAAAAAAACAACGATTGAAAAGTAATTAATTGGGATATTTTTGCAATAGTTGCAGCTGAAAGAGAATACGAGAGGGAAGAAGCAGAGATTTATATCTACCTGTTAAGGCCTTTAAAACGAATGCAAATATACATAAATGTTAAAAAATGAATCGTTGGTAACATTTAAAATTATTTAATAAATAGCATAGCATAACGAAATGCACATTTTTTTTTTTTTTTTTTTTTAAACTCATTAATGGAAATTGTACGCTTTTACGTTAACTAATTAAATTTTGCACCGATTTCTTGTAAAGATGTTAATTAATTTTTCAAGCGAATAACTCAAACCGCTATGTTTATATAACGAAGAAGTAAGAAATGCTATGCTTAACTTTGGGCGAACGTCATTCTATATTCGCTACTTGTTCAGCGTTCTAGACATTTTACTTTACTGAGGCTTATGAAATGCTCGTTCGAGGTGAACTACATGCTCATCATACCGTTTCCACACATCCGCAATTTTACAGAGCTGCATCGATCTGTATTAGTCGTCAGATGGAGCAGAAGGAAACATATCTCGAAAATACGCCGCAATCGGAAAATGTCCGCAAACCAAGTTGGAAATCATCTCCTTAATTGCTTTTTGTGCAAACGGGCGGAAGTGCGTGCATTCTCATCGTTTTAGGGACTACAATTCTTCGAACACAATTTCGCCATCCAGATTCTAACTGCTTGATAGTTTAGTTAGTTAGTTAGTTAGGTTTAACTGCATATTTTTCCAGTTTAGTTCAGTTGAAAATAGGAGAAAAGCAGTTTTGTAGGTTTTATATAGCAACCAATATCGATAGTTTATATATATTGATTAGCGTACACGTTGTACCAATTTTTCTCAACAAATGCCTTTTTCAAGTCAAAAAATGATCAAAACAGATACAAGCATCAAATATATCCGGCCATAGAAGTTTTGGAAGCTTCCATGTGCAGGCAACAGTATAAATATCAAATATAGCCGTTTAATGAATTGCGTGATTCAGTAAGAAAAGAACTTTTTTTGTCTTCTTTTTGCTTCTTTTTTCACTATCCGATACTATTCATCATCGAAGCGCATTCGGAGAACAATGCAATCAGTGCAACCTTTCTCGATCATTTCGATACCCATTTTATGGAACAATTTGCCAAGACACGCAAAGTACAATTCAGTTAGCGGAATGACCCTATTATTCGATTCCAATCTCTTTTACTGGAGCATCCTTTTCACGTTTACAGAGAGATAATAATCGCCCGAGGATAAACTGAGAGTATATGATGGATGGAGCCGCAATTCCAATTCATTTCTTACAAATTTTCCATTGCGACTGTCAACTTGTGACAGGCTGAATTCGTTCCACTGTGCGTAAACGCTTTATCGATTCGAAGAATAGTTTCCTCATATCAAAATTTTCATCCAAAACGCTTTGTTAATACATACTTTCTCCATTTTCAAATACTTATTTATATAAGAAACCTGTTATATAATTCGTATGATGGAGGATTTTACCTATTACCCGCACCAAAAAACGAAAAAAAAAAGGACTTGAAAAGTAGAATACGATAAGCTGAGTGCATTCATTTATCATAGAAATATGACGGATCACAATAACGTGAATGCTTGTTATTATGTTAACATTCCCCTTGATATGGGCATCAAATGAAAAGCGAACGGACAACGAAAAACGAATTGTAGTGGAAAGTTAAAAGCAAAAAAGAATGATATAAAAACTATTTTCGAAAATTTAATATTCGTTTAAACGGATTAAAAGGTCGAAAAGGAGTGTATTCCTGGTACTCTACATATATGCGACTACATACATTTCCTTTTGGCCTTTAGAAAGGATCGAATTTCTTACGTTTTTTCTTCTTTTTTCTTAGTCACATAATCACGGCCAGGGGGGCAACAATTTGAACTTCAATTGAAGAGCTTTTTCCAGCGCTGTGTTAACGTGATACGGATTTGAAAAATAGTTTATTTACGCCAAAAGTTGCATGCACGATAGGGAATATAGTGCCTTTAGTACGGCAGTGATTAGCAAATCACCAAGCTTATGCGTGCTCTAAAGAGTGAAGGGTTGCCATAACAATTTCCAAGCCAAGGTTACTTTGAAATTAAGTTTTTTCTCATTAAAAAACAATATTTAATCAGTAGAAGATTTTCAGATTTTTCAATCGCAATTTGGATAACATAACTAGCGTCACTAAAATCACGGTAACTCTGAAACGAACGAAGGAAATGCTATAAAGTTTTCACCGATTTATTCAGCAATTGTGAAGAGAAGTCACACACACACATACATATATATATGTATATATATAAAATCTTTTCAGTAAATCATCAGCTTAGTAAAACATCTATTCTTGATTTGTTGAGTCATACAAGAAGAGGAAGAAGAATTTTTCACTGAGGCGGGAGATTTTAAAAATATGGATGTTTTTATTTTATTTATTTTTTTTTTTACATTTTGTTAGAGAAAACATGCACACTTTAATCCCGGGAACTAATGACTGATGGATGATGATAGAGATGCTTGATTATGTAACTAAGTAGAGCACTGTCAATTCTGTATTCGTCTATATTACTCATATAAAGCAAACGAAAAAGCGTATTCGAATTTTCAAACAATTTTTTGTTAAGAAGAAAAAAAAAAATTAATATAAATATTAAGCCTTCAAATGATCAAATAGATCTTCTATTATATGCATCAAGAAAGCCTAAAACTAAAGCTACTCTGATCAATTCAATTCGTACTACGCATAAGATGACATATAAATATCATTTAGTATTAGATAGGTTTTTACATTTTAAAGATTTTCATATAATTTAGCAACAGGGGCGTATGAGTAACTTCAGTGTGAAGTTATTACATATAAATAATAATAGTAATAAAAAAATAAATAATGGCAAATAGAAATTACTTAAGCATATTTAAAATAACGAACGTATTATAAAATCTACCGTACCCTTGGCTACGCAACTTTTTTCCCATTTTTTTTATTTGAGATAGTAATTAATATGAAATGATTGAAAGTTACTCCAAAGGCTTTTACATGCCACAAGCTTCGTACACAAACTTATACGTATATGTATATATCCATGTGCAGATGGGTGTGTGTGTGTGTGTGTGTGTGTGTGTGTGTGCGTATGTTGTAAACAACTCGTTCGTTTATTTATTTTTTCTATACATAACCACCTTGAGTCGTATATATGCTGTTTTGTTATGGTAAACAAATACTTTGCTATTACATATCTCTAGTCATCAATAACTATTAACCATCCACATTTCATAAAGGGGCTCAAGGCTAGTTATGTACATAACACTATAATAATGAAACAAGACACAGAAGAAAATAACTCTAGGCTTTCACGTAGTATTTATGCAGAGTTAAGAAAAAGTTATAATTCGTATGAAAGTTCCTGAAGGTTCTTGGCGTGTTATGAGAGCAATAGTAAAAGAAACTAAGCAACTTGCAACCGAATGATTGTAGAGAAGTGAAACTTAAACTTAAAAACCTTTCATAAAAAAGTAGATCTTAACAATTTTTTAAAAAAACGCTTAAAATCTCATACTGTTAGCTATTTCGAAATTCAAAGTTGGTTATAAAAGGCTGCTAAAGATATATTTTTTAGACGATTCTTAACATCGGTACCAAGTACTTGTGTACATATATACGAGTTGTGAAAAAACTTGAGATACTTACCTCTAAGATTTAAGACAAATACTTATGTAAACCTAAAAACCGGCTTTTTCGCAAGTTACATGCGTCCAGAATTACGTTATCTAAAATTTCTCTCCATAGAAAAATGTAAAAAAAAAAATGAAAAATTCATATGCAAACAAATTTAAATTTAAAAATTGGTAGCAAATAATATTCGATTAACTAACTGTTCGTAGTGAAAAAACTCACTTACGGACATTAAAGAGGAAAAAAAAAAAAAATGATTAGAGCTGTAGAGGGAAGAATTGATGACGTACGTACGAACTAATTTCCAAACGCTTAACACTTACCGATGGAACACAGACCCACTCAGACGGCGAACATCTTCCTATTTCCCTCCGCTTCTACACTTCTTTCTGAGTCATTCGCTGAGTGGTTGCTCATAGTAATAAAAAACAAGTAACAAAATTATATTCGGTTGTGACCGAATCTTTCATACCAATCACCGTTATCCTGTAAAATATTGAAAGAAAGCACGTATATAAATTTGCACATTCCATAATAGAATAAATTTATGGAAATTTACATTGTGCATCTGTTGTAGTTGATGAGGATCGAGCAAAAGACACGGAAAACAGAGATATTCTGAGTTTTAGGCATATAGACGTGTTGGCGTTGTAGGCGTGTCCCTTGTAGGTAATGTCTTATTTTTTCGAACAGAAAAACTTTTACCACAGACCCCTTGGTAGATGGACAGACGGACATGCTTAGATCGATTCGGAAGTTGATGCTGAGCGAGAATATGGATACGTTGTGGGGTCTCTGAATCTTGCGTCGAGGCATTGCAAATGTTTTGACAGAAGGCATATACCTCTCATTTCTCGGTAATGGATATAAAAAGAAAACAAAAAAAAAAAAAAATTAATACGTGGTAGTATTAACTTCCTTATCCTCGAAAGATTGTACACGAAATGTTACTGTGCCACATTTAATTAGGAAATAGTAAATGTAGTTAAATGGTTTTTCAGGAATTTACACAATCAACTCATCTAACTATGGTAAATAAGTAAATCAGTTAAAACATTATGATCGGAAAACGACGACTATTGAATACATTACATAACTTCATGCAATTGATGAACGTGAATACAAAATAACAAAGAAAACGTCAGCAAATGAATTTTTTTAATGGTTTTTTTATAAATTTTTCATATTACGAGTATAAAAATGCACTTCCAACTTCAATTATTCTTATTCGTTCTCTAGTGTCCACTGCTACATCTTTCGAAGACAGAGTCAAACATTTTACACTTTACGTGTTGCGAAAGACCAAACTACAAGAATACGTATAGTTTAATAGCTGAATGCATATCGAATACTGAAAATTTTATCGTGGCAGGAGCGCGAGAAAGTCTCGGAATCGCTCCTAGTCTCATATCTCAAGTCGCGGTGACGTATTTTTGCATGAAAACACTTTAACATGAATATGAATGCTGTTGGAAAGTGAGAAATCGTCTGGAAAGACATAAGATGATTGCAAATTTGCTGCCGAGACTCTTTTGTAACCGGATATCTTTTACTGATCGACTAAAAATAAGTTCAAAATTTTAACAAAAAAACTTCTTCCACATGAATGATTTTTTTTTCAATATTTTCTAGAAGATTCAAAGCATCTATTACTGCATACAAAAAAAAAACAAACAAATAAATAAATATATATATGTATCGTTTTGTCTGAAAAATTGAGAAAGACCTCTCCTCTTAACTGGAGCATATATAAAAGTATAGAGGAAAAAACAAAAATAGAAAAAAAATATTTACAAAATGGAAAATTTTAATGAATTGATTGTTCTCAGATTACGACGAATCATATTTTACCACAATTCCTATCATCGTGTATCGGAGACAAGCTTCTAAAGTGCAATTACAAATATGAAAGTGTTATTATCAAATTTTATTTTCACATATTCAGTAGTTAGTTATTTAATTAAAAATTCCAATTTGAACTCTTAAGGGATTGCAATGATCGCTGAAATTATTTATTTGTTTTGATATTAAAATGCATTGCCTTTAATTAATTTTATCAATACGATTTTTCATTTGTGCGTTTTGCTTCATTATCTTAACAGAATATACAAATAGAAGAGGTTTTAATAAATTACTTTTTATGATTATTTGCATTTATATTTATATTGCATACACACACACACACACACACACACACACACACACACACACCCACATACATGCAATTGAAAATGAAAATTTTATCAGTTATTCAAAAATAAATGCATGAAAATGAATTTTCAAGCTATTAATACTAGGCATCAACATCAGCATCAGCATCAGCATCAGCATCAGCATCAGCATCGGCATTAGTATTAGTATCAGTATAAACAATGCAAGCAAACTTAGATATGATGTATAAAGTAAATCATAATTTTCTTCTTTTATGATACAAATTGAAAGTTTAAGTTTTTATTATTGCTGTAGTTGTTTAATGAGGCATGCATCAGAGTATAATAGCATGTCCCGATAAAGAACTAAGTATAAGGGATTACTTGTCACAAAATACAAATTACTAAGGGTTTTATCTTTGCATCTTACAAACACATATACGAATAATTGTTTATACGTATATATGTGTAACACATATTCTATATATGTTATGTTATGTTATATCACATACATGCATTCCTTCCTTCCATCCATCCTTTTTTCCTTCCTTCCTTCCTTCCTTCCTTCCTTGCTTACTTCTTTACTTTCTGCCCTCGTTTCTTCGTTCCTTACTGGTTTCCTCTTTACAGCCTAAACCGTTTGTTAAACATCTTGCACATGTTTAAAACATAATCCAATGTTTCCTCTATTTTTTCTTCTTTCAAGCAAGTGCATCTTGTATATACATGACATGATTAGATATGATTGAATAAGTTGAGTGTTTTTCGTAATCTGTGTCTAGTATCTATGTTTATATTTGTTTCTCTGATATTTTCAATTTTAATAAAGTTCATATCAGCATAAGTTGTGACAGTTGTCAGTTGCCTGAGCTGGCTTAACAAGAAAAAAACAAAAAAAAAATAAAAAATAAAACATCTCTGCAGCATATGTTAAAATTTTTGGTTTTCTTAAACTACAAGCTTTCTATGCATGCATTCGCTTACACTTACCTTTTGCAATGCAGTTACTTTTCTTCTTCTTCTTCTTGTTCTTCTTTTATTTTGTTTCTTTGCTTTAAACTTACCTTCAAGTTTTTTTTTTGCAATTTTTATACTCAAACTCAATATCGATGCGATAAGCGTGTACTAATTTCGTTATGGCATTTGTAAAGGTCGTAGGAGACACCAAAGTGCTTGTGAATCACTTTAACTATGGGCAGTCCTTTTTGTGTCCGCTTTATCTTTTCTTAAAGACTCAATCGTAATTCGGCTAAGTTACAATGGTTTACAGGTTTGCATATACATATATATTCGGACGATCTGCTTATAATGCCTCAAAATACTTAAAGGACCCCACAGAGTCCATATCCATAGAAAATTTCATGATTTTTTTTGCAAAATAAATATATAGAATATGATTAAGGTTTATAACTCTCCAAGTATTCCTACAATTTCTTCGCCACTGATGCACATATCATAGGGTAAAAAAGAAGAAAAAATTGAAAAAAAAAATCGTTTAACAAGACTTTACTAAAATGTATTTATTTGAAATGATGGGTATTCAAGATTCGCCTTGAAACGGATGCCATTCGCTTACTTATGTTTTTAGTCTCGTTGACTGTGTGCAGTGACATTTTTCTAAATTGTTGGCAATTTATTTGGTTTCTCATCTTTGTTTGTTGTTTGTTACTTTGTGTTATTTCTTTTTTTTATTTTTACTCTTTTTGTTGTTTTTGTTTTTTTTTTTTTTTTCTTTCTTCTTCTGGAGTTTGCTGTTTGGACTAAAGCCAAGTCATGTGTGGTAAACGAGTAAAAAAGTCTAAAGTCATTTTTAAGAATTTTTTTTGAAAAGCAAAAAAACTCTTACGACCTAGACATGAAAGCTTCTAATATTACGAAAAGAGTAATTACTTTTCCTTTTCAATTTTAATGTTTAGCTTTTTCTTCCCCCCATCCCCCTCTCACCCACGTTCCCCATTCCTTATCCAGACGTTTTATTCGAAAACACTATTCGAACGTATACTAATTCCATCAGTCCGCTCGTAGTACACGAAAGCTTCATAAACCAGGTGGTTTCACGACATTAGAGTAATATCTTGAAAACATATAGCAAAGAGGCGAAACAGTGGTCCGATCTGAACCATTTAGCAGTAGCGTTCATCCTTGACCTAAAACACTTCAGTATATTAAATTTAATGAAAACATATAAAGAATTGCGACCTGTAGGTTGAAGATGAGAAAACTAGATGGACATATGGACAGATAAGCTTAGATCGACTCAGAAACAGTTTCTCGATCGATCTAAGCAAAACGGTATAATCGTAAAAGACGGTTCTCCAGTCTACCACAAACGGTGTAGGGATAAAAAATTTTGAAATGAAAGGCGTAGATTTATATGGAAGTACTCCCACCTTCTGTCTGGTGGGCTCGCAACTAAATTGAAAACCTGGAAAATTTCAAGAGAATTACAGGGAACGGCTTATTCTGAGTATCGTTTTCTTTGTCCACACACACACACACACACACACACACACACACACACACACGCACTGTATAATTTTACAATCTCTCTGGCGAGAAGATGGAAAGATCGCGACTTTGAATTAGAACAATTTATTCAACCAACTTTTAGCTTTTTGGAAATCGTCCAGATTTAATCCAGTCAAGCCGAGTGTTATCAACCCGAACAAGTGATACTCGAAAGGATGCGGATCTGGCAAATATGGCTTCTAAGGTAACACATCTCACTTCAACCTCTCGATGGTGTCGTAATGCAATATCACTCTTTTGTATCTCGTTCGCCATGTTTGCCATTTCTCGACTAACGCATTATTCAACTTCATTAGTTGTTGCCAGTGACATTGTCTGTTGACACTTTCACCGAGTTTTAGCGGTTCATAGAAGACGATAACTTATTTTTACATCGATCATTTCCGCGATAGCAGGCGAACACATTCACATATAGGATAGAAAAATTCAATTAAATTCTGTCTGTCCAATCGTACGTCCTGCATTTACGTATACCGATATGTCATGTCATTTGTCGTCGAAAAACGTCAACGTGTAACTTTCACAAAAAAATGTGATGCATGTGTGTGTTTATCACTGCGTTTATCATGGATTTAATCTATCTAAAATGCGCGCAATCGATGTGATACAAAGCTGATTGATTACTTAAAAATATTGACAAGCTTGACTTACGGCATATATTCGCTGATGCTGATCCGAAAGTGGACTGAGCCGTTAAAGACTATAAGATAATAATGATTCTATTGACACGTCTACTATAGTCAGAGTTTTCATTCACTTTATTATTATTATTATTATTATTTTATATTTAATTAATTATAATTTTAATTAGTGATTTTTATTATAAATCATTTTATTGAATTAAATTATAATAATTCTAAATAAATTTACTAATTTTACGGGATAGGCATCCGTGTATTCGTCAAACTGCTGGCTTAAGTTAATCCTAATCGAAGCGATTCGCTTGGAGACCTTTCGAATAAATCATTAATTTGAATTATGAGAGAGAATCTCTCATCCATCACCTTTCTATAAGTCTTAAAGTGTCGAGCTTAAGCTTAACCTATTCTCTTGTTTTTCTATTTAATCTACAGAATACATCTCGTCAAGATTTTAATTTCAGGATATATATACAAAATGCAATGCTGTTTCATGATGTCCGGTGTTTTTCAAGCAAATTCTGTCAAAACATTTCCTCTATGCGTGATTGACATGCATGTGTTGCCTTAAAAGTCAAATTGAAAACAAACATTTACTCTATCTGTACAAGCCATCAGCTTATCTAACAAACTGACAACAACAAGAGTTTCTCAGAAACATTAATCAAAACTTTGATGAGTTGCAGTGCGTGTGTGTGCGTGTGCATGCGTATGTGCGTATGTGCGTATGTGCGTATGTGCGTGCATTATTTTTCTCGAAAATCTCATTTTCCTAGCATCTTAAATTAGATATTTTCTCATACGTGATAATATTTGTTTGCACATCTTTGCCATTAAACTCCTCTATGCTGAAAGGAAAATTGATCTGATTTAAAATTAGTTTCCCTAGTCGTCCTTCCCGTTACAAGCAAAATTCAAAGTAATGTAACGAACATGAAATCATTTCGCATATGATTATGAAAATTAAAAAAAATTTATAAATATAAGAAAATGGACTTTGAAATGTTCGATGGTTTCCCAGCCAGTGGTAATGTAAGCACCATTAGCGTCTTATTCCTTTATTGAAGGAATACGAAGGACTAAACTGCTTGTTAATTTCAAACAAATCGTTTGTATTGCTATCTTTTTGTGTTCAAGTTGATTAACGGTTGTGGTGGGCGGTTTGTGGATTTAAGCTTCATAATGTTTGTGTAACGGCGAGAGAGTTTCGCGTCACTTGCAGGCGATGTTAATACACATTTGGTGTGCTCAGTGCATTTGTGGCTTACTCCACGATTTTACCGCGTCCGATACGCATGAGTTCAGTTTCATTATATAGCTAATGTAATTTTCATAATTCGCAGAATGATTTGTGCTGCAGAGCATAAATGTGATGGCATATGTTTGATCAAATTTTCTTTTCGGATATATGCTACGTATGTATTGCAGAATATTTGATAAACTGAAAATGTCTTTTTCTTTTTCTTGTTTTTTTTTTTTTTTTTTAATTTGTTGCTCTACATGTTCACCAGTTACGAATTTGCAGAACTACTTACTTGACCTCAAAAACACCGCTATACTGTACGAGATTATATTTATTTGCTCCTTTATTTTTTTTTTGTTTTGGTTGGACATCAATTCAGTCGCAGAAAAACGGAATGTTACGCGAGAGATGGTGCTTTTTTTAGATTCCATACTTGCGGACCTCAGTTAACCTCAGTTTCTTAAGGCCCTTTTACAAGTAGTTGTTTAAGCTATCGAACTAAAAAGCTCTCATATGTTTTATGCCTCACGTCACTTATGCTCTTCCTAGGATATATTAAGTTTGCGCGAATGTATGCAACACACAGAAGGAAGGACTTGAAATAGACTCACCTTTGGTTATGTTGTGACCGATGAAGAACGTGATTCTGAATCGATTCAAGATTGTCTGTTCGTCTGACGAAATAACGTGTTCTGGCCCAAGAAGGAACGATATTGAAAATGTTTCAGGTCGACACACTTTTTTCGGTCATGTGTCGATCATAGGACTATGTAGAGTATCTAATGATGCATCGTGATCAGCTTTAGTGTTTTTAAGTGTCTTCGAATACTATTTGTTTGAGGATTTCTCCAAAAATATACGAAAGTTGCAAGGTGAAGCGAATCCCATCGGATATGTGCTATATAAAAATTTGACAGTTCAGTTATTCGCCTAACTATGAAAACGGAGCCGATCGTTCAGTGTCAAGCGATTACTCTCAGTCAGAATGTATGAACATGTCCATAAAAGAATTGACCATTTCCGTCATATATTAAACAGCTTTAAGATCAGTCGTTTCCTAGCTTTGCCTTTATCAAAAGGATAGATTAGCTGGTTTCTTAATAGACTCATCAGCAGTTTGTGTGCCGGTCTGTCTTGCTTTTGACAGTCCATAGAACCACTGACAGCCATAAATGATTCCCTGGCTTCGTGTGAATGTCAATCGGCGACTTTCCTTTAATGCTAAAGTCACATGTCATTATTCCAATTTCAATTACGTCTAAGATTTCAGACTTTTCGCTGCACTTTGTAACGTTCACTTTTACAAGTTTGGAATCGTGATGGTGGAACTTCTTTTAGTTAGCATTAATTCTTCACCTTTTTTTTGGTGAGTGCTCATCCTTCATCGTTGTTTCTGATTTCCCTGTTGCCCGATTCTTTATTGCTCTCATAAATTCCATACACTACACCACTTATTATAAGAGTGCAGTAAGTGTATGTAGATTCAGAATCGTTTTATGAATCAATTTAACGCATGGCTCTCTTTTCGCCTATCTGTCTGATCTCTTTCGAAGTGTATATGTATTCAATCTATATGCTGAAATTTTCCATATATTTCCCTGAAATTTCTGCAATCTCACGTTTACATCGAGCGATGAACGCTATTGAGGATGGATTCTACGATTGCTAAAATAGTTCGGGCAGGAGTTATTATTTGGGACACGAAATGATTGCAAACAATATCGAGTGGATGAGACTAGGTATTGGAACGTCTTGTATATAAGTTTCCTTACAAAACGTAATAGTTTTTTCATTTTGCGATCAAAATTGTCATTTCTGCCAAATAAATATTCTTTAATTAAATTACGGCTAAATAGGTCTACATAGCGTACGCTTCTTCATATAGCGGTTGTCATAGGAAGTCAATCTTTGTAAATTATGATATTTATAGTTTTTGGTGAATTAAGTCGTGTAGAGTATTTAATAGTCGACCTTTGACGATCATAACGTTTCAAGTTGTTAAAAATTTGTTGGTATGTGAATATGTGAACAATAGGACAGTAAATGCATTAACGCAACACTAAATTGTTCGAAAAGGAGATGAATATCTGCACTCATCCTCGTGGAAAGTGTTGTGAGGATTGCTTCAAAAAAAAAAACCAACAACAGCAATGTAATGCTCTTTTACATAATCTGCTGCATGTCGATAATAATGATTTTTTTCCACGACCGTTCACTTATCGTGGATTTTCTTATGTGTCTTAATTTTCCTCTTCTTACTATAAAAGACTTTAATGCTTATTTAAAACAATTGATTAAATATTTGTTTTTTTTTATCTTTTCAAGGTATCTCAAGCTTGGCTTTTTTTTTTTTGCTGCCTTAATAAGTGCCCATTACGCCCTTTAAACTGATTTTGTGCAGCATTTAAGCTGTGCAACAATTCGTATTGAAACGACCTAAAAACTTGCTTTTCTTCCTGAAAACTTTATGAAAAAGATTCCATTTTTAGCATCATTTCATTCTTCATAGTGTTTAAAATATTTCGAATTGATTCGAATAGCGCCTCGGAAATTAGATCAACAGCGGTAAGAATTGCGAGGATCAAATTAATGTTGGATGATGGGGTGAGAACAGCGAGTATTCAGAGGGTGAAGTATTAACCCGCAAGGCTGCGGCCACCACCAACTTCCTACAGCTTCCTCTTCCCTCACGTCTTTCTGACCGTCATCGTAGGGCACGGATAGAGGGCAACTTCTAAGAGATTCATATGCCAGCCTGCATAGTTTGCATGTCTGTGAACGATAGAAACGCTTCTCTACGTCATAAACCTTGTAATGCTTCTATTTAGATTTCAAGTCATCTCGCCTTTAGGTTATCCCCACAGATACCCGCTCTCAAATTACTTGCTCTATACAGATTTACAGAATTTAGCAGAACTAGGCAGATAACAAATAGAAAATGTTATTCTAACCTAGCTTTACTTTCAATGAAAATCTTAAATATGTATACAAATGTTATATATAAAGGGCCCAGAAAACTTTTTTTTCAAAAGAGAAAAGTTTTCTGAAAATTTCATGTTATTAGAAGTATTCATTATTTTTCAATTACTAAAGTCAAAGAAAAGTTTCATCAAGATTTTTTTGTACTGTTTGCTCTTTGCAAACGGCCTGGGAAAGTTTTTTTTTTTGGTCTTTTTTGGTTTTTTTTACTATGAACTGAAATGGAGATAAGATACTTTTCCGTTAGGTAAAATCTTTACACTACATATACATACGTCGTTGAAATTTCAAGCAAGTTCAATTTAACTCCTTAACATTACCGAGACTCTACTTAGATTATTTAATTTTTATTTTTTTTTGTATTTTCTTTTCTTTAGAATTATTCTTTTCACTATATTTCTTCTTTTTTTTTTTTCATTGTTTGTTTTGTGTTCATTGAAAGAAAAAAAATTTTACTGAATCAGGGTGAATTTTATGAAAACTTTTCCACTTCTCGTTTTGGCAAAAAGTTTTACGTTTTAGTGCCTTTTCATTCAATTAGCTTAACGCATAGGCTTTGTTGTTCGACCACTCTACAGCAGCACTTACTAAGTACATCACCTTCAGCCTATGACAGAAAAGGAAAAGAGAAGAAAAAAAAAAACTTCCGCTTTCAGGCGTAATCGCAAAAAAAAAAAAAAAAAACATTTTTACACCATTCGCTGTTGTATCTTCTTATTTTGTCTTTTTGACGGACTACCTTAAGCTAACGGTAAAGTGTTTGCCAACTCGTACGGGAAATTGCAATAAATTCATCTACTCTTTTATCGATATATTCATCGTCGAAGAAGACGAAGAAGTTTTGCTCTCTTCTTCTTCTTCTTAAAAAAAAATCAAGGCCATATAAGTCTTTGATCGCAATTATGAAAACGCCCTATCACTTTGAATACGATCTGGCTTTAAAGTTAATTCTTTTGAAACATGTCAAGATGTCAAGATACGAATGTCATCTGTATATATATTTATTGCGACACTCTATACTCCTGACAGCAGGTTTCGGGACAAGACATTCTTCAATGATTTTGAAGAACTTCTCTAAATAATGATCTCAGATATTAAACCATCGATTCTCATTGTTGATAGCAAACATCAAGTGCTTGCCTCTTGCGTGTTGGATTAGCAGAAACTCTTTCCGAATCTTCCGCTAACATATAGAGCTTGCTCGGAATGTCGCAATTCCAATGACAAAATGAATAAACTTTTCGCATTTTCATTTCAACGATGACCATGAAAATTTATACGAATAGTTGAAGAATGAAAACTGAAATACAAAAACAAAAAATGCATGTTTTTAACATTTTTATTCGGTTTTCTATTCAATTGAGCATGAGCAGCATTTGAAATTAAATTCAAATTTCTGTTGCCATAAACTTTGCATAAGCTCCTCAAAAAAAAAAAAAAAAAAAAAAAAAAAAACGCACGTTAAATTGTTTGCATATTTTCCTCAAATGATTTTTCGTTTTGAAAAGTAGACAAACTTTTCAATTCTTATGTTTCGTTAGAAACAAAAGTAAAAATAAATCAAAGGAAAAACAAAAATAGAAAAAAAACAAACAGAACTTCATTCATTCATTCGTTCATTCATTCATTCATTCAGAAAACAATTTGTAAGCTTTTTAAGAAGATTTAAGAAATTTTATTTATATATAGGTGTATATATATATATATATATATATCATTTATACGAGCAATCGCCCGGGCGGTTTTCTTCTCACCAAAGGGGCAATAATCCTTATATATGAAGTCACTTAACCAAAAATGAGTTTCATCTCACATATATGTATGAAACGTAACCGTGCGCTCGTTGCTTTCAACTATGTATGTATTGTATTCCGCAAATAATGGCCAGGTCTAAACATTGTACCAAAAAAGAAAAATTCAGATCTAAATCTCCAGCGGAAGCGTGCTCCATTTCCATTTATTTTGAAAACCAGAAAACAGATCACTCTTCATATTTGTGTATATATGTACGAAAGTATAGTTTTCCAGCTTAAATGTTGCTCCTATGAAGGTCTCAAGAACAGACTTAAAGCAGGCGGATAAGCGAACACGCAGGAGAGTGAGTTAAAACTGATTCAACATCGAGGACGAATTGATAACAAAAAAAAAAAAAAAAAAAAAAAAAAATACGCAGTTTTTTAATTAAAAGTGAAATTCGAGAAGACTAATAATAAATAAAATTAAAATCGAATACAAATAAAGTCAATCATTTTATGAATCAACTTAACTTTGCCTCCCCGCCATCTGACATTTGTTCCCTCACATATATATGTAGGTCACTATCTATGCTCGTTGGCTTGGCAACACTACGAGTTGCCAGGTGCGGTCTGACATTTCAATCTGTAATTTTAATATATTTTTCATTTTCATAAGAATTGGTTTTATGCTGTCGTTAGGGGAGAACACAATCAACTTCAGCATATAACTCAAGTAAGAAAGAATTAATTAATTAAATAACTTCATTAAAGTTCAAGCAAAAAACTTTGTGTTCACGTGGAACGTTACAGCGAATCTTCTGCTGTTGATTTTTACTGAATTGCAGAACAAGAAGCAGAAGATTTTCACAAGATTTTGCCATTTGAGCACGATTTATATAATCTATAGTAACTTGTGAATATTTCATATAATGAATTATTACGATTCTTGGCATGGATTATCCGATCAAGGTGGCATCGATGAACTTATTTCCACTTTTAACAGTGAAGCTGCTTTGTTGTTAGGGCAAGAAATATTGATGCTGTGTAAAAACTAAAAATGCAAGGTACCTATGCGATATACTGGGAGAATGAGGCAACTTTAGGCGTTAGTTTGCCTGATCATTTACCCGTGGAAAAGGTTGGCTTGTTTTTGAAGGCCACATAGTTTGACAAACGCTCAAAACGACACTCGTGTCGGCTGCTGCAACCAAATTCGTAAGAAATGTAATGGCGCCGCTTCAAAAGATATATGTAACATCGTAACAGCGTGGACATATATGTGTGAGCCGGAAAGTAAACAGCAGTTGGCGGTATGGTTGTTTCAATATGAACCGTGAAATGTAAGAAAAGTTTCTCGGGCACGGAGCGCTTCGAAACAAAGGGTTGCCTGCTTTTGCCGGAAAGCTAATCATGTGGTGCAACAATGCCTTCAGAAGAACGCAAACCAGACCATCTTCATGAAGGCAATACGAGTTCTCAAACAACTCTTCTACACATCTCTTCGCACTATTTAAACATTCCACAAATTCGAATTAATGGGTGATCCGTCATATAATTCTGATTTGAATCCCATTGACTTCTTCCTGCTTCTGAATGTTAAGAAGAAAATGCTCGAACAGGGATTTTTGTCGGGAAGTCCACATTTTAGAGGTGTATCAAGCAATATTAAGAAAATACTTCGAATGGTTCGTAATGGTTCAAAAGTCTATAGGTCAGAAACGAGAATAGTTTGAAAAACAAAAAAAGCGGGCACAGATTGCAAGTTTCAAGGTGCGTGCAGGGAATTTTGTAGACCCACATGTTTACGTCAATAAATTAAAACATATTCTCCTTACGATGGCTCCCCTATAAACGATTGCGAATTTTGAAAATTTCTAGACAAAAGTCATTAAAGGACCTATTACATGAGACCATTTTTTGAACCCCTTTCCATCTAAATCTTCTTTAAAAGAAGTCGATATTTCAACAATAATTTTGATTATTTTTTTATTTTATGATAAATATTCGTTCAGTGTACTTATATGACATATGCCCTTACTGGGCTAAATGTGGACTGTATTTCCAAATATCTTCGGACACTGTTTCATAAGGCTTCATATGAGGAAAAGCATTTGTACTATTTTATGACCTATGCGGCTGAGGGATAGATGATAACCTTTTTAACATGAACGTTTATTTTATCTGGCATTGTGTAGGGTATTTAAGGGTTAACTTGACTTTTTAACACATAAATAAATAAAAATAAAAAAAAAAAAAATAGTCAGAATACATTTCACCATAAATATAAAAGAATTGTGTAAATGTAATAAACGAAAAAGCCATAGGGATCTCACACTACATCTGGCACATGGCAAACAGAGCGATATTGTTGCACATTTCAACAAACATGCCGTCACATATCCATAAGCTATTGTTATAACATAACATATTTATAGAGTAACACTCAAAACTAATATGAACATTGAAAGAGTAAAAGATGCGTGTATGTGTGAAAACATTTCATGATTTATATGAAAAACAATTTTTTAACGGCAAATATACACCGTTTTGTTTATCAAAATGTATTCGTAAAAAGACCACCGAAAATAGAGCCAAAAAGTCATTGATTTTAAAAAAAGTATTTGATCCGTTTATTTGGAAGATGGCATACGTAACAAATGCAAGTTAATGTTCTAGCAACTTGGCATCAATAATTTTAAACATGTTAAAGTAGCAAACCCCTAAATATCTCGATTGACAAACAAAGCGACTTATACGACTTTCAAAATAAACGGCTCATTTGATATCAAACTTTTGTACTTATGAATATAATCACTAGGCTTCTGCGCCGCAAATTTTATTTCAGCTCACATTTAGCGCTAGATATGCAGCATTTCTTTGCTGCACGCAATATTTAAAGCTAGGGATATGTTATATGGTAGAAAAAGTGGCTGTCCAAAAATGTCTGTGGAGATTAATACCAGTTTTAAGATTGATTAATAGTAGGCCCTGTTTTTAGGCTTAAGATTTTTGAAAGGTCGGTCGGCTTGCAGAATGTTTCAACAAGCAGCGATTTAACGACACCCCAAGTCCTATCAGTAATTAATTCGCAATTCACTAACTTGAGCAGAATTTGATAGAGTGAAAAAGGTAGAGGGGGACAACGAACAATAGAGCGACAGAGACAGAGAGAAGCTTGTATTTTAGAGAAATTTTTTCGGCTATCGACCCGAGCAGGTGGAACAAAAGAGACAGATGAGATAAAAGAAGACGGAATTCTCTATTTCCATCCAGTTGATCGAGACCCATAGATCAGATTGTTCTTCACGTATATTGAATTTATTTACGCCTGTATGGCAACTTGAAAGCGCACGGCTTATAATTCACTTGATTAGTTTTGAAATATTAAGTGAAATTTATTATCTACCTTTCTAATCGGAAATGGTTAGTGAGTTCTTTGGGAACTAATCGAGACAAAGTGTGTGTCGGCTTTTTATAAATGTAATTATTATTTGCTGCAACTGATTCCAAGATCTTATCGATTATTACCGGAAGGTCGGAAGGATCGTGTTTGCGAAACGCAGACCCCACTGGTACACACACTGGCAATCTGTAGAAAGAAACAAGAAAAAGCACAAAACTTTAGCGTTGCTGTACTTATCTCTTGTTTGCGCTTTGTCTACCCATTTGGTCGCCTCTTATATCCTAATGTAAAGCACTCTGTGTATAGATGAATTTATAAATATTTACGCCAACATGTCCTACAATGGGCCTACAATATATAAAACGATCCTAAAAAACACCTCACGTTGGAGTGGCGCAAAAATGAAGCTTCAATTTCGATGCTAACAGTAACAACTGTTGATTACATTGAAAAGTGAGAGTAGCTTAATTGACTTACTCATGTGCCTGGACGTAGTTGTACTCGTTTTGACTCTAACCGCAATAACTGCGTAGCAATAAAATACAAATTATGCAGACAAACTTAATTAATTTTATTATAATTTTTTTGAAAATGTTTTAATTAGCCCCGTACCATAGAGCAAAACAAATTGTTTAGTATAAACGAACACTGCGGTGAACCGATAAGCAACGAACTGTGTAAATCATTTCAAGCATCTAATAATTGAAAACTTGACAAGAATAAAATAAATATGAAACAAATAGAGAAAACTTTTTTCATATACAACAACTAACAACATTATAGCCAGACGTGGTCGGCCTTTGCATACCCTACGCCATTTCGTCGAATACATTCGTCATCAGTTGTCTTCATGGTAGATAAGAGAAACAAAAAATTATACCTTGTTTCCCTATAAAAATGAACTTTTCATTCGAACTCTTTTAAGTGAGAATGCGGGCTCGAAACTATAAAGAACTTTACGTATTCGCCTATTGTCGTCATAAAGTAATAATAATTACACTTTGTTGCCGTATAAAGACTTACTTATCATTAGAATTCTTATATGAAGGGAGGTTAATTTACCTAAGCTGCTGTTAAACTGTTATTCAGGAGCAATTTTCAAAACAAAATAATAAGAAATAAGAAAACTACATTCGGTCGTGATCGAATCTTTTAAACCCATCACCGTTATCCGAAAAAAACAAAAAAAAAACCATAAAAGAACTAAATTTTCATGCTCTATAATTCGGGGTGGGTGCGACTGATTTTTTCTGTTGGCGTTGAAAGCGTGTCCTTAAAAAAGTTTAACTCATTTTAAAACTCTTTTGCATATATGTACGCGATATCTTCATTTTCGCTAATCGAAGAATTTTTACCATACACATTACACAGTTGTGCAGAAGGCCAAATAGACAGACGATAGACAGACATGCTTAGGTGCTCTTTATTTAACAGGTACTACAGCACTGCCTATAGAATATGTTGTAATTTATGAATAATGAGCACAAAACCAATTTTTTATTCCTTTTGAAAAGTAGAGGGGTTCTCACTTTACGTTGTACTCCGGGCGTGTCCTTCAACTGTTTTGGCTCATTGTCAATACCAACCTGCATGCAAATGTGTAGGCGATATCTTCATTTTCGCTAACTGAAGAATGTTTACCATAACTACTAGACAGTTGCCCGGATAGACAGATGGACAGATAGACGGACGCATATGTTTAGGTGCATTCGAATTTTGAAATTAGCCAAGAATATTTATATTGTTAATGGGGTTCACTTTCAATTTTGCGAACAGGAGAATAGAAATTACATGGATGGACAGACGGACATGCTTAAATCGATTCAGAATTTGACGCTGATCAAGAATATAAAGACTTTCTAGAGTGTCCGAAGCTTCCTTTTGGGCGTTGCAAACGTTTTGACAGAATGAATATACCACTCGTACTACGGTGATGGATATAAAAGAAGTCACTTTAATTAAACGGATGAGCATTTCATAAAACTTTTTTAAAATTTATGAAAACTTGTTCCCCTTTTTCTCCCTATACATAAAATGTTAAAATCTTATGGAAACAGATTTATGTCGAAAGTTCTTTCCTATTCGAGTATTCACTTCAAAAAATTAATGCATTTATTTCCACTATACCCATGCACATGCACAGGCACAACCTTAGCAAGCCACAGCTTTCATTTCCACCATAAGCAATGTAGGACTTTTTTCCATTCATTCACCTTTTCCGATATGTGGTCAGCTATGTGGTAAAATATTGGTTAAGAGTTAACCGTTAACATAAAGATATAAATATGTGTGTATTAAGGAAAACAAAATACAAGTTGTGGGTAGTTTAAGTTTCAGGATATATTTTCCGGTCGAGCATTTTTGTTTCATATGAATAATATTTAAAGGGAAAATTGAGACCAAAAGGACGCCCGCCTACATATCATCAGCAATGCATCAACAAGAAGTTGAGTTTGTGGCTTCTGTGGTTTTTCTATACAATTTTCAAAGTGAAACTGTAGAAATTTGAACGAACGGATAAGGAAAATGACTCTCGACAAATTGTGCATTTTTGGGATGAAATGTTTTTCGCTTCTCGAATTTTCCCATCAACGTTCACTCGTCCATGATTTTCGCGGCCCACATGGTTTTCTTGGTTGTTCCATTCATAATTTTGCGTTTTCTTTTTCCTTTTTTGCTTTGAAAAAGAAGAAGAACAAACAATGAAGTGTAAAAGAGAAAACAGGAAGTTTTGGTCGAGTTTTGCCGAGTGTGCACGGAAGTGTATAAAAATTGCACGCATTGCGGATAATTTTCGCAGTTTGATCTACGGTTTTCGTTCGCAAACGCATGACCTCTGGCATTGCGAACGCATTGGGCCATGAGTTAGCCGATTTTCGATCGGTTTTGTGAAATGATCGCAATTTTCGGTTACTCGTATGTCCTTATTCTAGTTCTAGTTCTAGAGTCTGGTATTCTTGGGTATAGTAAAATGAAACTAACAAAACGACGGGAAGCAAGTGTCAGATAACAATAGCAGACAGGAAAGGACCGCCTTTCGTAATAAGCTGCATTATTTACGTGAACAAATATTATAAAGAATGCTCGTAAAGGGAAAGTTACTTTTGACTAATGACTAATTCTCGTAAAATTGTAGAAGGCTAAGTTAAAATGATGATAATAATAATAATAATAATATATATAATGAATAATAATAATAATAATTAATAATAATAATAATTAATAATAATAAATAATAATAATAATAATAATAATAATAATAATAATAATAATAATAATAATAATAATAATAA